>JAKCPI010025242.1:0-17165 GCA_023213315.1 Euborellia annulipes
ATCCGGAGTAATTAATGACAAAAATGGTGGAAATAAATAAAAATTTCTATCTGGTTAATTTTGTTCTGTTTTGCCTTCTTTATTTATTTATTTTTTTTTTTTTTGTCTAACAAAGTGAGTTGTCCCCTAAGCTCGACAGCCTTTACTACAATTATAAAATATAGACAAAACATTATTCTAAAAAAGAATGTGGATATATGATCAAACATATCACTTGGAAACAGCTCCACAAATATTTTTTGAAAATATTAATTTAGGGTCGGCTATGAATGGGTTATTTAACAAACTCGAGCGCCTGCCGCACCGCAACCATTCAAGCAGACGGGAAAGGTGTACTCTGAACTTGAAAGTTACACATGATAGGGACGAAGCTTTTTAGATAAGACAAAGAAAAAAATCGAAAATGCAAATTTTTCGATAAGAAATTTATTTTCTTTGTATAAATGGCTTAATTTTTGTACAATACAATTTAAAATAACTGTGAGGGCTAAGATGGACTCAATTATTAAAACATTAAATTCATACCCTTATAAAAAAATATAGAGTTAATTGTTTCGACAAATTTATGAAATATTAATAAAGTATTATAAAAAATGTCAAGTGTGGGATTGGTTTTGTTTTTTTTACTTTAAGAAGAAATTTCATTTTTGGTTTGTTATTAATTTTACTTATAAGTTATTACTTTATAGTATAATATATAAATATATTTCGAAATTGGAATTAAAGATTTTTCAAATTAATGGTTATAAAAAAATTTGATGAAAAGATATTAATAAAAAATTAGGAATCAAGTCTTAAGTCATCAGAGAATTCCCCAAGTAGGTTTATTTTTTTTTTTTTTTTACATATACAGACAGTCTTTCGGCAACTCAGGCCATATTTGACTTTTTACCATACTCGTATTTTTAATAATAAATAATTAATTGGGGTTTAGGCATATTTATTTAAGCCATTTAGCATCCAAATGGCTTAAATATAGAAGGACAGCACGTTAGCAACTACACCAAGGCCCGAGGGCCCCATGTAGCTAAGATCACAAAAAATTAATTGATATTTAAATTTTATTTAAAAAAATTTAAAAAATATCAAAAGCAATGAAAAAAATAAAGGGTTGGACTAATCTAGTGTGTATTGTTTAAATACAACAGCCACTTTATTCTTTCAAATTCAAGTACTTAAATGGATTCAGGGGACCTCAAAACTCAGAAAAATTTCGATTTTTTTTTACGATTAAATTAACTTTACCTGCCCAACCTACGGTTGATGGGCAAAGTTAATAATGAACAGAGAATAATGATAAATAATGGTTAAGGGCGAGAGACTTGACAAGAGAATAGAGCAAGATCGTTGCTGTTAAGCGATTCCAAAGCACGGCTGGACTCAAGAAACAATCGTGTTGAACGTTCACAGATTACCCTCAATATTAATTATAAAAGGTATATATACAAAATAAAATACTAATGGCCTTTACAGTCAAAAAGTGTAATTTAAATTAAAAAAATGATGAAAAAACTTTTTAGCTATAAAGAATTTAAAAAAAAAAAATTCAAACCCTTTCATCTATAGTTGAAAAACAAAATTAAAATTTTTTTTTTACTTACAGAAAATATGAAGAAAAAAGCAAGAAGATGATCCCCACTTCTAAAAGATACGTTTAGAAGCACACTTCTCTAAAATCGTCGTTAAATGTATGTCTATCACGGCGACTACACCCTCGACTACTTCTTCTACTACTAATTTCTTGTTGATAAAGGACGCCAGTGTTGGATGGTTGATAACACTTAAGAATGCTGTCGTGCCGCTCGGGCTCCGGTCTTCCGCGGAGTGACGGCACCCTTGTATACATACTCCTGTAGACAATGACGAAGGACATGCATATAAAAATCGGTCAGCTGATTCTCTCTCTCCCCACTTCATATCATTGGTTCTTATCCGTTATTTGACCCTCCTACTATTCCTGTTATCATGATAAATATAATAATTTCCACTGTGAAAATTATACTTTACACACCGCCTATCATTTGCCCTCTTGGACCTTCACCTACCATTTTGAATTTTGTAAAGAATAAGTAAAAGATAAAATTCAAAAGTCACTAAAAGGACAGAGCCAAAGGGCTAACCCAATTCAGATTGCCCAAAAAAAAGTAAAATTTTAATTTTACTAATAATTAGGAACCGACCTAATATTCGGTTGCGGTTTCGGCCAAAAAGTAGCCGAAACCTGAGTCTGAAAAAGATGCGATGAGACTCGCATGCAAAAAAAAAAGTCAAATGATTTGCAAAAGCGGAAAAGGTGCGGAAAAAAATTTAGTCTCACTAAAAAAGGTAAAATGATTTTCACGGGAGGGAAAAAAATTTTCCGCAGGGCGGAAAAAATTTCAAAAAAAAAAAAGGTAAAATGATATGAATTTTTTTAGGAAATACAATTTTCGGTTTCGGATACGGTTTCGGCCGAAATTCGGTTTCGGTTTCGGCTAAAAATCTTGTTTCGGTCGGACCCTACTAATAATGCCTTTATATTGCAAATTAAAAATCCGCCGTTTTGGTTTTTTATCTTTTTGGTATAACAAATGATATTTTCAAAAACGGCGGATTTTAGGAATATTTCGTTGTTTGAGTGGCAAATGCCAATTGAGCGGATGCACCGCAATATTCAGAGTCCCAATTTCAATTTTTATTTGATAATATTTCAATATAAACAAAAAATATAGAAATAAAGTTATAGTATTGGTTGATAAGAAAGTGCATGACATCAACTAAGAGTTTTCTGTTTGCAAAAAGAAAAATATTTCTGCAATTCACAAAATATGTAAGGATTCCACAAACCCTTATTTACAATTCAAATCTCTCCACTATCTCTTCATAATCTCAATAAATAAAATAAATAAAAAAAAGGGCTAAAATTTTAGACACTGTTAGAAATTATAAAAAATATTAATTATATATTATTTAATTATTTATTTTTAGTAGAGAAAGGGCTTGTTCAAACCCTCCTAAAAATATTTTTGGAACAGTGGCGGATTAATGCAATTTTGTCGGGGGGGGGGCGGTTTTTTTTTTTTTTTTTTTTTTTTTTTTATTTAAGGACTTTGTGGGTATCTATGGCCATTTAGACCCTTTTCCTATTTATTTAAATTGATTGGTAACAAATTCAATTGAAATTAAAGCCCGGAAATCATAATTTCTTTAGATTACTAGTTTTTTATAACATTGTGAATTTCCTTCTCGGGGGGGCGATCGCGCCCCCTCGCCCCCCCTTTAATCCCGCCCCTGTTTTGGAATAGGGAAAGAATATATTTAAATTTGAATTTGAATTAAAAGTATATTTTATCAAATTCCAAAATAAATTGGTAACCTTGTTTCTAGTTAAAATGTGTTTTAATTGGATTGATTAATAAATTAAAAAAAAAAACACGTGATAATATTTCGATCAGAGATAGGCGATCCTTTTGGATTTAAATCCTAAGATTCAATCCAGGATTTTTGGATCTGGATTGAAATTTTTTTGGGGGAGGATCTTGCATCTGGGCCGCGAATACAAATCGAAAGGGAAAGGGTGGATTTAAAGAATTGGATAGAAATAATTTTTACTCTCTGGATCTAGGATCAGATCGCTAATCCTTTTCAAGGATTAGCATTCCTGGATTCTACCAATCCCTCCCTTTAAAACATTTTATATATCTTTCCAAATGTCCAAAAATGTGCAAATTCAGCAGAACTAGATTTTAATTCAATTTTATTGGATCGGTTTCAGAATCGCAAGTTCGGTCCGGATTTTCGGACCGCGGATCTGGATTAGTTCAATATACTTTCAATATATTACTAATAATATAATAGATACATATTTCGACACTTGATGTTTTAAGAATATCCACACTAAACATTAAGAAATACCAGGAGAAACCAGCCTTGAAGGACCACTGTCACCTCATTTTATTTTGCAAATATTTCATCCAATTAGTACAAAAATATGAGTCAATACGGTGACATCAAATCATATTTTTTTACTGAAGATGACCCTCGAAATATTTACCAAATAAAATAAGATACCAGGTGGTTCATCAAGGGTATGCTTTAATCTCCTTGTGTTCCATCAAGCGATAATTTCTAAAATATCAAATAAGAGAGTGTTTTTCGTTATTTGTCTTAATTAAATTCGTAAACCGAAAAAATGAAGCACTTGCAGAAATCGAACTCACGTTCTCTTTTGCATTGCGCCCGAGAGGGTTTTAACCCACAAATTTCGAGTTTAAGGTTTTCGTTGACTTATATACTATTTTAAGGTTTTTCTTTGACTTATATAGAGATAGAATTTGTTTAAATTCATACCTCTAGTCTGAGTTTTTGTTTATTTTCCGAAAAAGGGCCTCTCTGATTATACTCAAAGCTATTAGTAAAGGTATTGATATAATTCAAATATACTGTATAATGCTTGAATACTAAAAATAATTTGTAATTAATGTTAAATGTTTTGAATAGAATCAGTTCAAATGACCTCTTTTCGGGTTACATTATCATATTTAAAGATATATTAAATTATAAACAATCAATATTATTTTTCTTCTTTGTTATTGTTTTTAGTTATATTTTATTTACACTTTTCTCATTTTCATAGCAATGAAAAAATAAAATTTTCATTTTTATTAAGCCTTTTGATTTTGAATGAAATGGAATAATACTTAGGTCTAAAGTCTTGTTGAGCAGTAGAATTGAGTTTAGTAGATGGTCAAGAGATTAATTATACAAATAGAAAATAAGCTGTTGCTCTTTCCTCTAATGAATTAGTATTTTCTGATCGGCCTTTAATCAGATTGTCGTGCCCCTGATCATTGCGCAGTTTGATTGGCGAGCGAACCTTCGACTTGGACTCACCATATATTGATTTCGAAAGATGCCATTTTTATTTATTTGCACACTCACTTCGGTTAATTTCACATATTAAAATGACATAATTTTAAGATTGTAGATAAGACAAAAAGGAACGAACTTTGGATAGTATGTGTGTGTGTGTCTTCGTTTAGTCTAGTCAAAATCCCTCTTATTCAGATTAACATCAATAATATTGTGAAATTAATCAAAGTTTATCATATAAGATAATGAAAATGAAAAAATATTTATATATATTTAAAATTTCCATAAATTATTTGCTTAAATTAAAGAATAATTGTTTTTAACGAGAACAAATAATTATATAATCGGTAAAACGGATAATGGGATATTTAGTAAAAATTTCCACTTTTAAACTATGAAATTTTAAAATAATTCCATAGCTATTCATAAATCACAACGTTCACGAGGTGGGGGGGGGGGGGAGTTTTGAGAAAATTAACATTAAAGTTTTTTGTTTTCATTGGATTATATATAATTTTTTTTGTCAATTGTGCAAGTAACATTAAATATAAATTTTTTTAGGACATAGGCCTATTTCATAAAAAAATACTATTAATTATAGCATTTGAAACAATATTCCCTGCTTAACTCAATTTTTAATTTTTGGCGCTTGACACACTATTGCATAACAGGGTCCATATTTTATGTGAGTTTTTAATTATAGAATGTTTCGACTGCAGACAAGGGCTAATACTTTGGGGGGGGGAGGTAAAAGAGGTAATTTACACCCCCCCCCCCCGAGATATGAGAAAAATATTTTTTTAGGGAATTAAATTTTATTTTTAATATAAAATTTTAAAATTAATACTTAAAAATTTGATTTGTATATATAATTATTCTGGTAACAAGTACCGTATGCAAGGGCGGATACAAGGGGGGTTAATTACCCCCCCCCCGAAGTTTAAAAAAAATACTTTTTTTTTCGAAAAAAAAAAAAAAATATTTTTAATGTAAAATTTGAAAAATTAATACTTAAAAATTTGATTTGTATTTATATTCTGGCAAACAAGTACAGAATGCGACTTTAAATTACCGAAATTAAGAAAAAATAGTGTGCTGTGCGACGAGTCACACCAGATTACCCCTCCCCCGAAAAACTCCTCTGGATCCGCCCTTGACCGTATGCAACTTTAAATTATCGTAATTAAGAAAAAATTGTGTGCTGTGCGACCAGTCACACCAGGTCCCCCCCCCGAAAAACTCCTCTGGATCCGCTCTTGACTGCAGAATAAGCAGTTTTATTTTTTGACAAGTACTGAGAACAAAATGATTAACATCGACTTAATTATAAAAGATTGAAATTAATCAATAGAAAGTAATTGGACTTTAAAATCTTATATAATGTGAAAATTCTTTACAAAAATAAATGCCAATTAATATGCATTAATACAAAAATGGGGTAATCCATTACTTGGCAGTGAGAGTGTCTGACGTCTCGCCACCTCATCCTTCTTTAGACAAAGGTTATATTTACATTATTTTAAAAGTTAAATTGATTTTTAACTACTCCGTACTACTTGCTAATTATTTATAAACCTGCCTTTAAAAATATTGTTAGGCCTATAAATTCTTTTATTGTTATTATAGGGGTGAAAATGATGATCAATGAACTACCTTTAAATTTTTTAAATTGAAAACGAAATTTCGGTTTAGTATACTTATATCAATTAATGGAAAGAATAAAGAACTGAAAAGGAGTCTGAATTATTTAAAAAATATACACGACTATTAAAATGTAAAAAAAATCTGGTGTGACTGGCACACAGCACACAACTTTCTCTTATCTTCGGTAATTGAAAATTGTGTTCTGTGCTTGCCACACCAGATCTTTTGTGTCGACATGTGATTTAGTTTCCGACAGTACCGTACATTCGATTTTCAAGTTGTAAAATTTATAATTTTGGGAAAATATTTATTTTTGTTAGCATGGCAACCATTTCTCCAATCTTTTCTATGGAGTACAAGAGTAAAGTGGTCTAAAGAAGATTTAAATGACAAAATGAAAATATACATTTAACTGGTGGACGGGACAGACACAACTTTCTCTACCCTTCGGTAAGAGAAAGTTGTGCACTGTGCTGGTCACACCAGATTTTTTGTGTAGAGATATATTTAGTTTCCGATAGCACCTTAGTTTCAAACTTGCATTTCAAATGTTGACTGCTTCAAATAAACTATGGTTATTTTTCAAAATTTTAATCTCATATTTGGACATTTTATACACAATATAGAATCGTAAATAAATACAAAATTTCATAAGAATTGGAAAAAAAATTTTAAATGCGTAAAAAAGTTCCAAAGGGGACCCCCTTTTGAATCGAAATTAACATACAAATCCCTATAGGAAATTAACATTATTTCTATGCGAAGATAAGGTGGAAAGGGAATTTAAAAAGAGTAGAGAGAGACGATAATGTTTGCAAGTGGGAGAGATATATATATGTTTTCTTTGAAACAATTAAAACAGAAATAAAAAAAAAAATAAATGGGAATTTAAATAATAATTGATTTTTTTTAATCTAATAAAAAGAAAAAGATTTAAATTCCGTTACCATGGCAACCATTTCTATCTTTCCTATGAAGAACAAGAGTAAAGTGGTCTTCAGAAGATTTCAACGGCAAAATGAGAATATACATTTTAAAGAGCATCTAAAAAATAATTGATTTTTGAATTTTAAAAAAAATCCTTGGAGGGAATTTTGAGAAAATCGAAAAAACTGAAAAAGTACATCAGTAAAGTACTAGTACTTTTTGGCCGATTTTGTTCAAAAGCTTATTTTGAGCGTGTGGGAAGGTACCTAAGTTAAATATAAAATTTCAATCCGGTAGCTCAATTCCTTCATGCTAAAAATCTGTCCACACATACAGACACACACACACACACACATACATACATACATACACACACACAGACCAATTTGCGGGACCCACTTTTTTGGACTCAGGGGACCTCAAAACATGTATATCCATCAAAATCTCGACATCGAATTTTTGACATGATCGCAATACTTTCTCTCCTATATATTTCATATATAGGCTAAGAGAAAGTAAAATAAATGATTTTTAGATTTTAAAAAAAAATCGTTGGAGCGAATTTAGAGAAAATCGGAAAAAACTGAAAAAGTGCATCAGTAAAGTACTAGTACTCGTTGGTCGATTTTGTTCAAAAGCTTCGTGTCACGTGCCTAACTAAAATATAAAATTTCAACCTCCTAGCTCTTTTCATTCTTGAGATATTTTTTTGTTCACAGACAGACAAAGAGACAGACACACACACAGCCAGACCATGGCAAAAACCACTTTTTTGGATTCAGAGGACCTCAAAACGTGTATATCCATCAAAATCTCGACATCTAATTTTTGACATGAATCCAATACTTTCTCTCTAGATATATTAACATATATATAGAGGTAAGAGAAAGTAAAAAAAATTTATTGTTTCAAAAATTGAAATTTATATATTGGTACTTGTCGCACTCACACGTTTTTCTCATTCACACTCACCCTCCCACACATTCCTCCCCTCTTTTTTCCCCCCCACGCCCCCTATGACACTCTCGCGAGACCCCCTAGAGAGAGAATCTATTTTTTGGTGGGGCGGTTCTTTTTATCCCCCCTGCTTCCCAACTGGCTGAAATAAATTAAACGGACGGACCCCGGGCCCCCCCCCCCGCGATGTGTGGTAGAGGAGGGAGGGCCCCTACCTACGCCCCCACCCCGGGGGCCCTTTTGCCGAAACAATTAAAACAAAAACAATTAGGGCATTTATGTGAGAATATATTATTAAAAAAAACTTTCTCTTTTTAAACTCTGTGAATTATGACAATCCTGATATTGTGATAGTATTTGATGAAGTTATTTTATATGCCAAAATTGATTTTTCAAGAATCGAGTGAGGGGCTGGATCGGATGCTACCGTATTTATCCTTGACAATTTGAGGATCACATACCCTCGGCATTATCTGATTAACAATTTTTTTTTAAACACTCACACTTTTTTCTCATTCACTCTAACATTCACACTCACATTCACCCAGTCTTTTCGGCAACTTAGGCCATTTAAGACTTTTACGATAACCGTTATTTACAATCCGAGGCAGATCCCCGGTCTCTCTGATTAACAATTTTAAGATTTATTATTCTCTAATTTCGTTTGTGTTTATCATTCGTAAAATATTAATAAAGAAAGTCAAATTTCATTGTTAATTATAATATTATTTTTAGTTAAAGACAATCGATTTGTCAATATTCTATAATTATATAGGTTTGTCTCTTGGATTATGGTTACTTACATTACTTATTTTTACTTCTTGTTTTTGTGCTAAATAAAATTTTCTATGATTTTCCCATAATAAGTAATCTAAAAAAGTATAATATATTTATCCGTATATTTGCTAGGAAAAAAAATCAAGGACAGACTTAAAGAAAGAAAACATTTGCGTCAGAAATTTCATATAAATAGATGCTTGGGAAATGAGATATTTTTAAAAATTCAATTTTGGCATGTGAAATAATCTCATCAAATACTATCATGATATCAGGAGTAATTTTATTTGATATAATTAAAAGAGTTTAAAAAGAAAAAAGTTTTGGAATTTTTAAATAAATTTTAAATTTATTTAAACTTAGAAATAGCATCTCAGCGCCCTCAGCTCTCGTCTGTGTCAGGAGATCTTACTCTGAGTAGTTGTTACGACAGTGACCTTTACATAAACCTTGATTTTTTTTTTCAATTTCGTGAGAAGTTAAAAAAATCTGATTTTGTAGAAATTATTAATAATAAAGCACATTTGTTACACCCAACAGAATAATCCTCTCGCTTCTTTCTAATTTGAGAGAATATATAATGTAATTAAGAGTCCGTATATTTACATAATGGACTACGTTATAAAGAGATACCTGAATATCGATTTGAAATGAATTTAAACTTCTGGGTGCATTTAATTTAGAATAACAGCGTTATGTAAGCTTATCCGGATCCAAAGTTTAGAAACCCTTCTAGAGAACATAATATGTAACTAACTATATAACTAAACTACTTAGTATAAAGATCGGGAGATTGATATAGAGAGACTCCTTTCAGATTCGCAATCAAAACCAAAGCACGTATGTTTGGTTGCATATTATGGATTTTGCAGGCAAGTTTTTAAAAAGATGTAACATTTTTTTATATTACCTCTTTTTTTGTCATTTTCTTTCTATAATTTAATCTTATCGGATTATTTGTTTTGATAAATCGATGTTCAAATCTTAAAGAGGCGTAACTAGGGCATTTAGTAAGGGAGAAGAGAGCAGACAGTCATAGTGTTAAGAAAATTTGGTCATTTTGTTGTTAAAAAAAAAATTTGTAAATTTGACAACTTAAAGCAGGGGTGGGTAAATACTTTTAAGCCCGGGCCAAAATGAAATTTTCAAAATGTCTCCCGGGCCGGAGGTCTATACCGCGTACGCTTTCCACACCCGAATGTTTTGGGTGGAGTTTTTTCCCTGCCCAAGAAATTTTTTTGGCAAAAACACTATAAGTATCATTTTAAAGCATTTGGACAAAGAAATTTTACAGTTAATAATAGATAATAGTAGGCCTAATAATAAATTGTCTTACTTGGGTGTACAGGCGAACAATTTGTGCCCAGTAAAATATGTTCCGTAATTTTTAAAGAAAATGAAAGATTATAATCGAACAGACCTAGTTTGTTGCATACATAAAAGTAGGGATATGGTTACGGCTGTCCGAAATTATAATACTCTCTATTATTTAGTCTATAGGCTATATTTCATTATTTATATGCACACTACGCACACTAATACTGTTGATTTCAACAAAATCGCATAAAAATGGATTTTTCAACGGGCCGGATAAAGTAAGCAAAGGGCCGGATCCGGCCCGCGGGCCGGCTTTTGCCCACCCCTGACTTAAAGGGTTGTCAATTAACTAAATTTAAATAAATAAGAATGCTTGGACCCCATATATATATATTCATAACAACGGTTATCGTAAAAGTCTTATACGGTCTTGCCGAAAAGGCTGTGTGTGTGAATGTGAGTGTGAATGGGAAAAAAGTGTGTGTGTGTTTTTTTATCATTTTACTAAATTTTCCGAGAACATGATTGCTTAAAACAGGGCCGCAGCAAGGGGGGGGGGCGAGGGGGCGACGGCCCCGGGCGCAATAAAGAAAGGGGCGCTGACAACGTTCAAATTTTTACAAAAAAAAAAAAAAAAGTATTATTCATAATAATGATTGTAATTAAGACAAAAAATAACAAACTTATCTAAAAAGCAATATTAAATATTTTTCTTTTTTGTTATGGCAAAAGCGCCCGCTCTAGGGGGAGGGGGGCGTTGGAATTGGTTTAGGTGCGCCCTAATTTGGGGGTCGGTATTTTGGCTGTAAGTAGAGATGTGTTATTTATTGAATCAATAAGATTTGAATAAAATTTATTTGTTAAATTTTTTTTAAAACAATGAAAATATATCAGTATAAAAAAAATTTAAATTTTTGGAATTCTATATTGACAAATATTTTTATTTTTTTTTTGAAATTATTAAAATTACTTAAAAGTTAGAAGCCGCCACTGACATGCATAAATAGGAGATTACGAAATTCTTTTAAATTAATTCCGGGCATTCGCGTAAATTACCCCCCAACCCGATGCCTGGGAGAGGGGGGGGGGCGCGGTTGGCCAAAGGGCGCTGCAACCCGGGAGCATAAATATATAAAGGCACAGTTTTAGAGATATAGAGAAAAATACATTTTAATGGAAAATTAGCTTTAAAGTGGTTCTATTTTTGAATTTTCTAAATTTTTTTAATACCCTACCTCTTAATAATATGTAGATGATTAAAACACATAGAATATTCTAGTTTCAGTAAAATCGGAGGTGATTTAGTCGTGCCTCAAACGATTTAAAGTTTCGAAAAATCGAGTTTCTACAGTTTTTTAAATTTTGGACATCCCTAATACAATTTTCTGAACCCTGAATAAAAAAAACATATAATTTACGATATTTTATAGTTCTTTGGGTTTCCAAAAATCATTCATTTTTGAAAATATATAAACAAAACAGTTATCGAAGTCAGAATTCAGCGCTATCATATATCTAACTTTTAAATAGAGCTTAACATCTATTGCTCGCCTTCGGGAAAATTTTCAAGTTTTAAATTTCCATCTCTGACTCAAATTCCTTTTATTCTGGCCAAACAGCGCCCTGATAGTCACATACACACAGGGACAGGAAGTCAGAGGGCCAGCGCTTTATATATGGTAATGATGATGATAATGATTTTCTTATACGTGTATTTGTACTTAATTTTGATAACTATTTTGATAATAATTTCGTTAATTAATAATTGCACGAATGAATGACATATATTTGTAAAGTTAAAGAACTTCAGAATATCGTAAATACACGATTTTTGCATTCAGGGATGGTAAAAATTTTTTAAGGGAGTCCAAAGTTAAAATAAAGGTTCGGACTAAGCCGAGCGCACAACTTTGCCAACCCATTATTCAAAGAAATAACCCAACGCGTTTGTTTATTTGTTTTGATTTTGTTCTGTAAAGTGGTTTTCGCGACATGGTCTGTCTGTGTGTGTGTATGTTAATAAAATATCTCAAGATTCAAAAGAGCTAGGAAGATGAAATTTTATATTTAAGTTTGCTACCCCCTTAGGACGTGGCAGGAAGCTTTTGAACAAAATCAGCCAAAAAGTACGAGTACTTTTCTGATGCACTTTTTTTTCGATTTTCTCAAAATTCGCTCCAACGATTTTGATTAAAATTGAAAAAACAATTATTTTTTAGATGCTCTTATTCTCTAGCTTAAAAAAAAAAAATCAAAAAAATTCAGAATTTTCCCATTGAAAAGAATTGATTTTTGTCTTGCTTTATAAAAAATTAAAGCCGATTAAAATTGATTAAATCTCTCAAATGAAAAATAATAAAAATTATTATATAATTAAATTTTTTGTTTTTTTTTTCCTTAAAGAGATCTGAGATGAGACTAAACAAAAGAAGTAAAAGGCTTTTTTGATTGCCTGAAACGAGTTGAATGAAAAATTGTGGCACCTAATTAGGGAAGGGTGGGCCCAAGCCGGTCCGGAGGGGGGGTAGTCTTATATTTCATTAGGCGCCATATACTGACCCTTTAGTCGGGGGTGGGGGGGGGGAGAAATCTCCTGAACCCCCCCTCATCAAAAATTTCTGGCTACGCCTATAATATATTTTGTTATAATTATTTTCATTTTTTCGATACTATGAAGGCGCTACAGGGGTCGAGGGTGGGTGAATGCCCCTGGGTGCCCCTTCTCCAATCAGCTTGAGGGCAAAGTTATGGGATGGCAAATAATTTTGTAATTATTTTTATATAAGAAAAAAATTAATGATTTAAAAATAAAAATGTTTTCTCTTAAAGCATAGAATAAAAAATTCTATAATTTTTTTTTTTTTGGGGGGGCGCAAATTATGATCTTGGCCCCGGGCGCATGTTTTACTTGCTGCGGCCCTGCCCTTAACTCCCATTAATATTCCACAGAAGATATTTTTGATTTATGAATATCAGACTTGTAAAGAATAAATTGTTTGAGCCTTTTACTTTTATTGTATGAATATTTATTTATTCTTATTATTATCATTCTTTTTTTCTATTCTAAATAACGTAATACAATTATATTTTGCCTAGATGTATATTGATTATTATAAAATATTTTTTTTGTAGACTCCTTTAGAAGAGATTTTTCTCAGTCGTTCGCTTCCTTTCCAGAGCAATAAAATTATTATATTGTTAAACAATTATTTTAAATCAATAAGAACCGAATCTATAAAAAGATATGATCAGATATGAAGAAATTTTAATAAATTTAACTTAAATATTAAAATTACATTCCTAGAAAACAATGGTGATACTGAGAGTACAAGAGTATGAAGCAAAGATTCATTCAATATAGGAGAAAAAATCGTAAAGTCCTAGTAGTTTTTAGATTGAGAAAAATAGTTGGTTAGTCGATCAAAATGTCTTTTTTCATTTATTTTAGTACAAGGAATTACTTTTGTAAAAAATAATTTAAAAGAATATGGTAAAATTTAATAAAAATTGAATATAATATGTGAAAAGCAAATTAGGGAGCGTACAAGTATAACGTAACGCAATTTAGAGGGAGGGGGTTTGTAAAACGTTACCGTGCGTTACAAGAGGGGGAGGGGGTTGAACAACGCGTTACGTAACAGGTATTTTAGCGACTTTCCGATACTTTGCGCAACATAATTGTGACTTTTAGATAAAAATGCCCACTTGAGCGTTACGTGACGATTGTTACGGTGCGTTACATGGGGGGGGAGTCAAAAATCTTCAAAAATTGCTTTACGTAATACTTGTACGCTCCCTTAAATATTTTACAAATTTTTTTCTAATTAAAGAATATATTGGCTTTAAAAAAAGGTTAATTTCATTTTGATAGAGCTCTAGTTTTTTTTTTTAATTACAATCTCTCGTCATTAGTGATAAAACGAATATTTGTCCTTTTTTTTCTAATGTCACTTTCACTTAAACTCCTAATTTCACAAAAATTGTTTTATTTATTCCGTATATTCACTCATAATAATGGAGTGAGTTACACCTTTCAATTACTCTGATGAATAATATTTCGTAATTAATTACAAGAGCCCAAGGCCGTCGAAAGCTTTGTCAGACTCTCTCTTTTTTCCCAAAAATATATGCCTACATACTGATAAATCTGGTGTGAAATACAATTTTCGATTAATAGAGTTGAGAAGCACACATATTCCACCAGATTTTTTGAGTCTAGATTCTTTTTTATAATAAGTATAATAATCATAAATATTTTTACATTCTAAATTTAACCCCTGAGCAATATGCTAAATAAATAATATTAAATACCTTTAATAAGATATATATTCATGGAGGGGGTGAGTTGACTAATGATATCGGGGTGAATTGTATAATTATTCACAACTGTTGACTTGTTTTGCTTGCATTCCACTGAGAGATCTTTTTACTTTCTCTTACCGATGTACATATGTAATATGTATAAAGGCCTATAGAGGGAAAGTATGCCTAGTGGATTCACGTCAAAAATTCGATGTCGAGATTTTGATGGTTATACACGTTTTGAGGCTCCCCTGAATCCGAAAAAGTGGTTTTCGCGACATGATCTGTCTGTAGGTGTGTGAGGGTATGTGTTTAATTTTAAGCATGAATGAAATGAGCTAGGAGGTTGAAATTTTATATTTAAGTTAGGCACATCCTTAGAGCGTAAAAATAAGCTTTTAATCCAAAATCGGCCAAAGAGTATTAGTACTTTACTGATGTACTTTTTCAGTTTTTTTTTTAGATTTTTCTCAAAATTCGCTCCAAATGTTTTGATTAAAATTCAAAAATCAACTATTTATTACATTCTCTTTAAAATGTATATTCTTATTTTGCCATTGAAATCTTCTGAAGACCATTTTACTCTTGTACTTCTTAGGAAGGATAGGAAAATGGTTGACTGAAACAATAATAAAGAAATAAAAGAAAAACATTTACTGACCCCTCCTCTAACAAAACTCTCATCAACCGATCAACAATGAATTTTTGAATTTTTACATTTTTTTGAGGCCTAGATAAATTACAAAATTAGAGTTTTAATCGGTTGGTACTTAATATGAGCTTCCCTTACGTTTTTCGTTTCTGTGTTAACACACCACACACACACACACACACAAAGACCCAGGAAACCTTGTTCGCTGTATTTTTTTCCTTTTTTATCCTCCTCTGTTAGTGGCACTGCTTGAGCCAACCCAAGCTTATTTTTTTTATTTTTTTTTTATTTCACCTTTTTATTGGTATAGAAAACTCCACGTTTTCATTTTCTAATCTTGAATATATTCTAAGATTCATTAGATTATTTTTAATTGAATAAACTTTTTTAATATATTAGTAATTAATCATCTAGAAATAATTGTAAGAAAAAGTTTTTTTTAGAGTTTCTATTAAATACAAAATAAATATTCAATCACTTATTAATTGAATTTCCTTTATAAAATGAATGAATGATTAAATCTTTTTGAAAATTAAATGGATATTCGTCAATAGCCAAATTGGATTTAAATCATAAACAGAGACGATTATTTATAATATATCATTTTTTTTTTTTGTCGACAAGCCCCAAAGCACAACAAAGATTGACTATCACTGAAAGAGAGTGCTAAATAGAAAAAGATAAAAAAAAGCGAAAGAGAGGGAAGTGCAAAACAGCCGGGGAATACATAAATTATCAGGTTTAATTCAATTGGCGCATTAACAGGCGAAGGCGGAATCGGCATGGCGTTGGCTGGGCGCCAGATTTTCTCATCCGCCCTTCGGCCTTTCGGCACCCAAAAATCCCTCTCTTTAATTAAGTCCCTGAAAGGTAACTACCATGACTTTAAAAGATCGGGTTCTTTTCATTTCATTCTTTTCTTATTAAGATTCTCCAAAGTTTTCTCATTCACAAGAGAAAATGAAATAAGAATTTTTAACCTAAAAATATAGCTTATGCAGACTCTATATTTAATAAAATTTTTTTCTGAAATAAGAAAAAGACAACGTTTGTTCCGGATTTTATATTTCGTTTAGGAATTATGAATTATCTAACATCAGGCCGAAGAGATCATTTTATTGATTTTTAATATCAATAGTACAATGTATAATTAGACAAATTAGCCTTGGGACTGGAATATAGGGTGTATAAATTTGTTCCTGTTTGGTTTCTGAGAGGTCGGCAATTCAAATGACCTAGGCCTACTCAATAATGAAGTTTTCATTTTGCTTGTTCAAATTATCCGCATCAGATAAATCTTCCTAGAGAAATTTGTCTAGTTTCTTTTAAGAAAAGTTTTTGAAATACTTCTCTCTATATATATTAACATATATAGAGGTAGAGAGAAAGTAAAAATGGGAATTTTTTCTACGAAAGCAGTTCAATAAGTCCGTGACTTTTTAAATTTCCCCTATACTTAACTGAAGCCAGCAGCACTGCTCCTGTCAGCAGGCAACTATCCAAAGCTGACTCCTGTCGAAATTTGAACCACCTGGGTTTTTTTAGTTTTTGACATCCATTAATAGCAGACTACCTCGTGATTTGAGAAAGAAAATGGAAAAAAGTGAATTTTCAGTTTCCATGGCCGAAATCATAGAGTGGGATACGAATTGCTCCCTCATCAGTCCTATTCTCCGGATTTAGCCCCGAGTGACTATTTCTTGTTTCCAAACCTGAAGAAATGGCTCGGCGGAAAGAG
>JAKCPI010025243.1:0-11791 GCA_023213315.1 Euborellia annulipes
GGTGGTTTTAGGCTATCATTATATCGAATTAGGGGTAGGGAACCCCCCTTTTGGGGGTTATCAATTACCCCATAGCAAAGCATTGGAAAACAGGATCTAACTCGCTTTATGAAAAATATATTTATCAAATCTTTAAAATGAAAAATAAAAACTCTTCCTCCCCCTAACAATTCGACATTTGAAAAGATTTTTCCGCTCTGCGCCCCCCCCCCCCCCCCCTAAAATTTTATTTTTTTATTTTTCATTCGATTTTAATAAAATTTAAAATGTTGCTTTCTTAGGGTGTAAATAATTGAAAAATGGTATTTTAGACCTTAGAAAGTTCAATCACCCCCCTGCCCCCCTGAAATTTATTTTTCATTCGTTTTTAATAAAATTTAAAATTACGCTTCCTTAGGGTGTAAATAATTGAAAAATATATTAATCAAATATTTAAAATAAAAAAATAAAAACTCTTTTTCATAATTAATTAAAATCCATTTATCTAGACAACTCTTAGTCATATCCCGAGACGCCGCCCGCCAGGGCATAAGAGGAGTAGGGTTGCCGAAGGCAACCCTACCGCAGCTAGTTAATAATAATTTTCTTTTCATAATTAAGAAAAGGCGAGGGTCCGCCGCAGGCGCCCGAGCCAGCTGGCGGGGGTCCAGGGGGCGTAGCCCCCGCTTAGACGCGAAGCCCGCCGAAGGCGGGCGGCGCGGCAAGTCTTATTTTAATCCCGGTTCAAGTGCCAGATTTTATTACATCGATAATGCAATCGTTACGTCATCGCTGGAAAATAATAATCTACCTTGTTATCAAGCAAGATTTGCAATAAACCGCAGAAAAGCAATTCGAATTCACCTTCCACTTGTTAATTATTGAAAATCATAATAATAGAATGGAAATGTATATTTAACTCAGGCTCTATTAGATAAATAAAAAAAAATGTTTATAATTAGGGAACAACTAGAGCACGACTTATTGATCGATTGATTGATTGATTGGATTGATCGTTGCATTAATTTCAATTTAATTGGAATCAAGTATAAAACGGACGGAGGTTGTTTTCATTGCTGCTGATGCTTTTATTTGTTTATAATGACGTAATTATTGGCAGGAAATTGTTTCGCGTTAGCTTTTTTAGAAAAGTAATAAATAGATTTAAAGAAGATTGGTCAAAAAAAGGAATCAAGCAGGACTCGTGTGAATGGGAATGAATCACATGACACTATGTTCAAAGGGAAAAAATCTGGTGTGACTTTACGCACAGCAGATTTTTCAGTGTCGAGATAAAAAAGTTAAATTTTGCTGGGACAGATCGTTAAGGTTATGGAGAAAATATACCCCAGCGGTTGCTTTCCACATTAAAATAATTTATTTTGCAAATATTTCGGAATGCCTACTCAATCCATCTTCAGTGCATCAAATTACACATATGTGGAGCGTGTTTTAATGATAAAATTTTCTGTATGATTAAAACACGCTCCGCATATGTGTAATTTGATGCACTGAAGATGGATTGGTAGGCATTCCGAAATATTTGCAAAATAAATTATTTTAATGTGGAAAGCAACCGCTGGGGTATATTTTTTCAATAACCTTAAAAAGTAAAAAAAGGTCTTAGGTTCTGTGTATTTTAAATGATGACTTCTTGAAATAAACTATGGTTATTTTTCAAAATTTTAATCTCATTATATTTTATACACAATAGAGAATCCTTAAAAAATACAAAATTTCATAATTGGAAAACATTTTTTTTTAGTGTGTAAAAGTTCCAAGGCCTTAACATGCAAATCCCCATATGGGGATTTAACATTGACTCTGAGGCAAGGACAGATACAAGAAGGGGAGGGGTAAAATTCCCCTCCCCGAGATTTGGGAATTTTTTTTTTTTTTGGAATAAAATTTCATTTTGAATGTAAAATTTTAAAAATTAATACTTAAAAATTTGATTTGTATATAGGCCTATATTCTAGTAAATAAGTACAGAATGTTCCTTTAAATTACTGAAATTAAGAAAAAATTGTGTACTGTGCGACCAGTCACACCGGATTCACCCCCCCCCCCCCCGAGTAACTCCTTTGGATCCGCTCGCTCTTGGTCTAAGGAAGGAAGAGCCGGAAAATGAATTTGAAAAAGACTGAAAAAGTACATCAGTAAAGTACTAGTATTTTTTGGGAGATTTTTTAACCTATTTTTACTGTCTGGAAGGGTACCTAACTTAAATATAAAATTTCAATCTCCTAGTTCTAATAAGACTTAAATTTTTGACCGTTGGTTCTCGTTGAAACATTTTGTAAATTAAAATTAAATATACAAATTAAATACTAATTATTTGTTGTATCTACTTCCATGTATTAGAATGTAATCACTTCTGATGATGACAAGGAATTGTTGAAATACTTATCAAGTATTAATTTTTTAATTAATAAAACCTTTGAAACAAATAACCTAGTGTTTAATTTGTATATTTAATTTTAACTTCTAGTTCTGTTCGAATTCTTGAAATATTTTGTTCACAAATAGACTACTTTGCAGGACTCACTACTTTTTTGGGCTCAGCGGACCTCAAAACATGTATTTCCATCAAAATCTTGACATGAATTTCTACAGATTTTATTAACATATATATAGATAAGAGAAAATAAAAAGGCAGGGATAAGTTGAATTGAATAATACGTAACAATACAAGAACTTGCACTAAATAATGCATTTCTATTAATTCACTCTAATTAAATCAAGAAAGTTGTTACCTCTAGATAATTCTTAATCTTTATTATCATTTATTACAACAACAACAAAAAAAAAAAAAGAAAACACATTTTATATAAATTCCATAATACGTATTTCTATTTACACGGCGCGACTTTATGTCTTTGCTTTGCAATGAATCACTTTCTAACAAAGAAGCTTGATTATATTTGTTTTATTTCTCACACAGCAAAAATAATAGGGAAATCTTAACTACGGTGACATATTTGGAAGGGCTCGAGCTCGATTTATACGTAACAATGATCATAAAAATGGAGAGACATTATTTTGTGTTTAATTATTAAATAATATAAATGTCATGTGAAGAGAAACTTTCTTTTTTAATTGGAGAAGTCACTGTGTTAGACTTTTTGCTTCGTGATCTAAGGGTCACTAAACAATTCCATAAGGATTAAAAATTTTGTATTATTTTAATGGATGAATTGCTCCAAGCTTTGTTGTTGTTGTCGAATTAGAAGAATTGAGAGATTTTTTTTTTTAACACTCACACTTTTTCTCAAACACACACAGTCTTCTCGGCAACTTAGGCCATTTAAGACTTTACACACGATACTCGTATTTTTACTTTCTCTTAGCCATATATGAAATATATAGAGAGAGAAAGTATTGCGATCATGTCAAAAATTCGATGTCGAGATTTTGATTGATATACATGTTTTGAGGTCCCCTGAGTCCAAAAAAGTGGGTCCCGCAAATTGGTCTGTGTGTGTGTGTGTGTGTGTGTGTGGACAGATTTTTAGCATGAAGGAGTTAAGCTACCGGATTGAAATTTTATATTTAACTTAGGTACCTTTGAAGAATCTCAAAATAAGCTTTTGAACAAAATCGGCCAAAAAGTACTAGTACTTTACTGATGTACTTTTTCAGTTTTTTTCGATTTTCTCAAAATTCCCTCCAAGGATTTTTTTTAAAATTCGTAAATCAATTATTTTTTAGATGCTCTTTAAAATGTATATTCTCATTTTGCCGTTGAAATCTTCTGAAGACCACTTTACTCTTGTTCATCATAGGAAAGATAGAAATGGTTGCCATGGTAACGGAATTTATTAGATTAAAAATCAATTATTATTTAAATTCCCATTTATTTTTTTTTATTTTATTTCTGACTTTGATTGTTTCCGGGAAAACATATATCACTCTCTTCTCTCTCTCTCACTTGCAAACATTATCGCCTGTCTCTCCGCCTTCTCTCATAGGCCTAATGTTAATTTCCTATAGGGATTTGTATGTTAATTTCGATTCAAAAGGGGGTCCCCTTTGAAACTTTTTAGGCATTTAAATTTTTTTTTCCAATTCTTATGAAATTTTGTATTTATTTACGATTCTATATTGTGTATAAAATGTCCAAATATGAGATTAAAATTTTGAAAAATAACCATAGTTTATTTGAAGCAGTCAACATTTAAAATGCAAGTTTGAAACTAAGGTGCTATCGGAAACTAAATATATCTCGACACAAAAAATCTGGGTGGTGCGCCAGTCACACCAGATTTTTAAATATCTATTGGGGGGTCCAGGCATTCTTACCGAAGGGTAAGAGAAAGTTGTGTGCTGTGCGCCAGTCACACCAGATTTTTAAATACATCTATTGGGGGGTCCAGGCATTCTTATTTAAGTATTGTTTTTGCAGTTTCCTCGCAAGTGTTCATCGTTGGTGGGAAAAAACAGCTTCTTTGTTAATTCTCCTTAAGTGGTGTTGCTGAAGTTGGTTTATTTGAGAAAAGAAAACGCTATATTTTCAGCAATTTTTTTATTAGTTAGCAAAGCAATAATTCCAAATATTTCGGAAACCTATCGGCACTCCTTCTTCAGTGGATCTATATTAAAACAAAAAGGGGGCATTTGTGAGAAAGGGTGGTGGGTCATAAATAATCGTTTCGAGAAAATGTTACAAAAAGATACATACTTCACCTGATTCACCACATACGGCCCTTACAATTAAAACGCTTTGAAGCGACCATGTTATATGACCAGCAATTAGTAATCATTTGTTTCAATTAAACAGAAAATCGCAAATATCAAAGTTATAAAAATAGTTAAAAATTAATTTCTTTTTTCATTTAATAAAATTCTTTTTTTTTGATAAATTGGAAATTACGTTTTAATATGACATTTCGGTAACGAAGGCGACTTTACATGAGGCATGGTTCATTTCTTTAATAGAATTTTATACCTGTTAATGAGGTTTTCGGTGTCAACCAAGAGCGGATCCAGAGGTGTTTCTCGGGGGGGGGGGGGCGTAATCTGGTTTGACTGGACGCATTTTTTTTAACACTCATACTTTTTCTCATTCACACTCACATTCACACATTCACACTGTATTTTCGGCAACTCAGGCCATTACGATATCCGTTATTAATTGATATACATATATTGGGGGTCCAGGCATTCTTATTTAAGCCATTTGGTATCCAAATGGCTTAAATAAAATCATCGGACTGCCTGGGGTCCGAACCCGCGACTTTTGGTATACGAGGTTAGTACGCTAACCCCCTACAGCAAGCCCCGAGGACACACATATTTAGTTTCCGACAGTACGGTCCCTTCGAGAGATGTAAAATTTAGTATTATGGGAAAATATTTATATTTTGTTACCATAGCAACCATTTCTCCTATCTTTCCTATGCAGGACAAGAGCAAAGTGGTCTTCAAAAGATTTCAATGGAAAAATTAAAATATACATTTTAAAGAGCATCTAAAAAAGAATTTATTTTTGATTTTTAATCAAAATCGTTGAGGCTAGATGCTAACCTAAGCCCACCAAAAGCGAACGGGCCGGCTAGTTTGAACAGCTTCCCACCCTTCCCCCCTTCCAAACTTGAAATAATGCCGAAAAATAAAAAAAAATCTTATTTTCTCTAAGTTGAGATTAGCAAAAGGAGAAGAAGATGTTTGGTTTGGTTTCTATTTTCCATGTTCGCCCCTGACCTCGGAAACTCTCGAGGACAGGTCGCACGTTGGCTGCATCCAGAAGTCATCTCGTCTCTTCTCTTCTTTCTTGTGTTCATATAAACACACACACACACACACACACACACACACACAGCAGTCCGAGTTGTTTATTTACTTCATGTACGAGATTACATCCATCCTCTTTATTATTTTCAACTTTCTCGTCTCTCTACTTAAGTGTAAATATAAAATCCCTTTGAATACATAAAACTTGAAATTGAAGGGATCGTGTGTGTGTCGTTCATGTTTGGGTAGAGTTTTTCAATTATTTATCGATCTTTAGAGTAATCATTTACTGAGTTGGGGGGCAGAAAGCAATTCGCCTTTCTCAAAGAAAAATGAAATATACAATAGATTAGAGGGGGAGAGGGGGCGAAAAATAAACTCATTTTTTTTCCAAGTTGTAATAGCCCAGAAAAACTTAAAAAGAAAAAAGAAATTATCAAAATCGGTTGACATCGGTCGCGCATAGGCCCTTAAGTTTAACAAAATATGAAAAAACTTCATTTTTGCATTTATTTTTTTTAATTGTTGAATTTACACCCTAATAAAACACAATGTTCTTATGTTCAAAAATAAAAACTATTATATTAAAAATCTGGTGTGACTGCTCGCACAGCACACAACTTTCTCTTACCCTTCGACAACTAGATTTTTTGTGTTTTTTAATTTATTTATTCGATTCGGTAATGTCTGTCTGTCTGTCTGTCACTCTCTATTTAGGCAACTTCCCGTTGGAATTTTAAAATGAAATTTTATATGCATAAAGAGGACCTTCTAGGGATTACATAAAAATTATTTTCGTCCCGAAATTCCCATAACTTTTTGAGTTATTAATTGCTTAAGTTACGATTTTTATCATAGGAAATTTATAGAGAAATATTTATGTACTCTTAGCATTATTGTATTCTATGAATATAAACCATTCCTCAAGCAGGCAGTGGATTGGAATATTAAATAATAATAATAATAATAATATATCTTGCCCTCGTGCTTGGTGTATTTGGTAGCGCTCCTGCCTTGTATACCAAGCGACGGGGGTACGATCCCAGGCAATCCGATGATTTTATTTAAGCCATTTGGATACCAAAAGGCTTAAATAAGAATGCCTGGATCCCAATATATATATTCACAAATAACGAGTATCGTTTAAAGTTTTATATGGCCTAAGTATGTGAGTGTGAATGGGAAAAAAGTGTGAGTGTTTTTTAATTTAAAAAAAAAATAATAATAATTTTTGACCAAGCTCGAAGCTCGCCGAAGGCGGGCGGCGCGGGTAGTATATGCTAAAATCTCTTATTAAAAAGTTGTATCCTTAAGTGTTTCAATTTCAGTGCTTTAATTACTCTAAATTAAATGAATTCCACTTCAACTTTTCTTTTATTAAATTTATACCCGTATTCATAGTCATTGCTTGAGGAACAAGGAATCCTTATGCCTATATAAATGTATAGATATAAGGATTCCTTCTTCCTCAAGGAACGACTATGAATACGGGTATTAAAGCCCCAGGGCCATAGCACAGTGGTAGGTTTCTTGCCTCTTGTGCTAAGGGGTCAAAGGTTCTTATCGACAAAAATTTATTTCAATTGAATTGGCTACCAATCAATTGACAAAATTAAAAAAAAAAAAAAATTAAACGCACTCTGTCACAATATTTCTAGAGTTAATAAAGGCTTCAATTTTAAAAGCAAAGTCGCCAAGTTTCTTCCTTGTATTAGTTAATTTTTTTTTTTTTTTTTTTACTCTCTCTCTCTCAAATGATTAATAAATAAACGTGTGAAGGTAATAAAACAATTCCTTACTTTTCTGGTCTCTCTGCTCATTAACAGAACAACATTAAAAAAGAAAAAAAAGATGTGTTATCTATCATTCATTCATACGACATAGAGATGTGTAAAAAGAACACTCAATCCTCTCTTTTTATTGGTTATTTCCGGTAAATGGAACATGTCTCTTAAAGATTCCCAGCGCCGAATAAGGCCTTTTTAGCAGAACGTGATCGGCATCACACTTGTGCTAGGGCAATTTTTTTGTTTGTTTTCTTCTCTTTTTCCTTTTCGCTCGTGCGTGTGTGTCTTTTTCTTATTTCGGCACCTTAGGCCATTTAGAGCGGGTTGCTTCACTTCTAATTGGATAAACTATTTGACTATGACTTTTGAGTCTTTCCACATCTACTTAAGCTAATCATTTGATTAAATAAGAGCCCATATTGTAACTAGCTACACTGTAAAAAAATTTTTTGTTGATTTTACAGGGGAAACAACATAAACAAAAACGTACTAAATTTACTAAGTCTTTGCAAAAACCATTTACAAATGTATTGTAATTTTAGAAAGACTTGAAAATTAGAGTGCAATTGTGTGGTAATTTTAGAATTCCCAAACTGCTTTTCGAAAAAAATACAATTTTTAAGGAAAATTACTATACAATGTATGTAAAATTACAATACATACTCTATTATTCGAAGAAAATTGTAATTTTAAAATGTTGTAAATATTTGAACACATAAAATTGTAAATTTAATAGATAAATGCATAGTACGAGAGGGAAATATGTAAATTTAGTAATCAAAAACACACTAAAATTAAGATTTTTTTTCAATGTTTTCAGACCCAAAGTTCGGTATAAGGGTTTTTTTTTTAACACACACTTTTTTTCCCCATTCACACTCACATTCACCCAGTCTTTTCGGCAACTTAGCAGTGTAGTGGCAAAATTTTCAGTGTGGGAACGCTAAATACATGACTTACCAATGGAGGGGGAGAGGCAGGGGCGTATATAGAAATTTTTTTTCGGAGGGGGCCCGAACTCAAAAATTTTTCTGAGGAAAATTTTTTTTTTAAGAAACTATACTTTTTTTCACACGAAATTTTTTTGAGGAACATTTTTTCTATTGCGGAACCAAAGTTGTTCATCCTGCGGAAAAATTTGTTGCGCTGTCTGTATATCCCTATATATGTATATGTGTTTGGGAAATTTCGGGGGGGGCGGCCCCCTCGGCCCCCCTCCCTAAATACGCCCCTGGGGAGAGGGGTGCTTCCGGGGGCCATGAGGCACTCACGAAAGTTTGTAAAGTATTATTTTATTTACTTGGGTAAATAATTTTCAATTTCGTATTTGTTGTTATTATTATTGTTATTATTTTTTAATGAGTAAAATCAGTAGGAACGCTGTTCCCACGCGTTCCCGCTCCACTACACCCCCTGCAACTTAGGTCATTTAAGACTTTGACGATAACCGTTATTATTTATAATATCTATTGGGGGTCCAGGTATTTCTATTTAAGCCATTTGGTATCCAAATGGTTTAAATAAAATCATCTGATTGCCTGGGGTCCGAACGTCCGCGATGTTCGGTATAGAAGGGAGGCATGCTACCAACTAGACCAAGCCCGTAGGCTTAACTAAGGGATAAAATTAGAAACACAAGCCTTGTTAATTTATTTTTTTGCAAATTTTTAAATTTTTGTTAAAAAATCAATTATCTCACTCCCAAACATTGGGAACCGGGTTGTTGGCTCTCGAGCTAGATACCGGCACATATGGGTGTATATATGGTCAGTGCACGATGTACCAGGGGTAAATAAACGGGGGATGTTTTTTTTTTTGTAGGCTATTGAGGGTTTTTATGCCATAATTTAGGCTTTTCCCTCAAATAAAAAAAACATTTCCTTAGACCAATCGAGAATGAGGCTCGGATTGGATAAAAGACAGACAGACACTACGCCAATAATTATATAAATTTCTCTTAAGGGATGTATCCTTTAATAAGCCAGATATGTATTTTTATTATTAAAAAAAGCGAGGGCCCGAGCCAGCTGGAGGAGGTCCAGGGGGAAGCTAGTTATAGTAGGTACTTATTGCATCAAAATAATAAATGATTTCCCTAATGCGGTTTGAGCTACTTATATTTTTAGAAAAAATTATGATAACTCCTACCTGGAAAGTCGCAGTGATGAATCCTCCGCTTCTCGAGCTCGGGGTTATTTCTACGATTGTACTTGGTTGATGCTGGTTGAGGTGTGGGCGGTGGCGGGGGCGGGGGCGGGGGTGGCAGAGGATATGGCGGGGGCGGTGTCCGTCGGGGGGCGGCACTAGGTGATCCAGGATCTGACATTGGGGGTGTAGGAGGCGGAGCGAATCGCGAACAACCCCCCAGACCCAGTCCCAGTCCCAGTCCCGCCTCCCACTTGATATGGCATCGTATTATTATTATATTTGGCAGGTGTGGAGAAACTCGCGTACGTTGGCGATTGATTAAACGTCACTGGGGGACTCCTTTTCACTTTTAATCACCACCGGCGCTAATGGCTGATGGTTATGCGGACACGTAGTGGCGCCACCGTTATTCTCTTCTGGTTCTAATTTCACTTGTGCTAACATCTCAGCGTTTTCCGGGTCTAATTTTTGGATACTTGACTCAATATCCCCTCCCAGAGGGCTGGCCTAAGGAAGACGTCTTCGTCTAGTGTTCGCGAGGCGGCCGGAACATACGCTGACATTGCCGATACAGTCCCTGTTCCTGTTGTAATGAGGTCTTCGAGATTCGGGGCTCCATCTCTCCGGGGGGTTTGGTCTCTTCAAGGGTTGCTGTTGTAGGACTCCCCCGATTTAGGCTAAATAAGCGTCCAACTCGTGCGTCTGGAACAATCAAACAACATTTTTTTGTTATTAATTTTTATTTACTCTTTGAGTTATTTTGTTAGTATTTTATTTAAGGACCACACCAATCTTTCCTGAAAAAAGTCGATCGATCGATTTTTTGTTATAAGATTAGCCTTATCAATCAAGGGCGTCACTAGGAAATTTGGCTAGGAGGGACCATGGGACCAACTACCCTCCGGGGGGGGGCCCTGGAGGACCCCATATTGACTCATTTTTTCTTGGGTCGGGGAGCTTTCGAGAGTGGGACCCCCTAGTTACGTCCATGCTCTCACTGTCTAAATATGAACAGTATCGTTGGAAATTTTAAGTTACCTCAAATGGGTTTGGGTTTTGAGCGTTAAATGAGTGCACGATGGATGCATCAGGGAATGTTTTATTTGTTACGCCATCATAAAGGCTTTTTCGTTTAGATAACCCTTTTTAAGATGAAAGTTTAGTGACGTCATCATCATACCAAGGGAGTATTGTTGCAAGCTAGTCTTAATCCTATTCCAGTAGCTCTAACAAATAGCTTTTAAAAACCTGTTTTCCCCCTCTAAATATTCTATATTCTTTTTTTTATAAAAATAAAATAAAATCCTTTCAGGAAAAATTTTTTAATTAATAATAAGAAAACCTTTTTTGAAAGAAACGACGACGTTAATGAATCGATTATTTAATTCAAGGATTTTTTTAGCATGATTTTTACTTTTTTTTTTTACTTTATCTAATTTTATCATCCGAAAAATTTTAAGAAAAATAATTTATTACTTTTTTGACAAATTAATATTAAATATTTTTATTTTTTTTTAATTTATGACGTAAAAAATTCCGACCTTGAAATTAAGTAAAAAATTTTTTTATTAATTTCATTTACCTACTCTTTGAGTAGTTATTAAAAATTTAAAAATAAATATTATAAACCGTTAGTGGAATTTAATTAGAATGTTAATTTCTTTGAAAGATAATTAATGGCGGCAACAATGGAATATTAAAAATAATAATAAATAAATGAAGAGTTGTTTCTTAATTGGCCAACTTTCTGTTAAAATTTCGAATTGAAATTTTGAGCTCTTATAAAAATAATCGGATTCCCAAATTCCCAAATGGGAAAGAAAACCAAAATTAGGGTTCTATCTAGAATTATTAAAATTCAAAGCCAATTAATTATAATAATAAAATCTCTCAAATGAAAACTAATAAAATTTGTTATATAAGCTATTTAAATTTACCTTTTATTTTCAACCGATTAAAGAATTTGAAAATTTAATTAAGTAAGTTTGAAATAGATTTTTTTTTTTTCAAAAATAAAAATCTATTTATAAATAATATAATAATTTTATTGTAAATGTAATTATTATTTTTTTTAAGGGGTTCAGGAGCGACGTCTAGGGATGTGGTATCGAAAAAAGTATCGATACTTGTACTTGGTATCGTAT